>OW964569.2:41169479-41179479 GCA_943138885.2 Tholera decimalis | reverse complement strand
TAACCTAACCTAACCTAACCTAACCTAACCTAACCTAACCTAACCTAACCTAACTAACCTAACCTAACCTAACCTAACCTAACCTAACCTAACCTAACCTAACCTAACCTAACCTAACCTAACCTAACCTAACCTAACCTAACCTAACCTAACCTAACCTAACCTAACCTAACCTAACCTAACCTAACCTAACCTAACCTAACCTAACCTAACCTAACCTAACCTAACCTAACCTAACCTAACCTAACCTAACCTAACCTAACCTAACCTAACCTAACCTAACCTAACCTAACCTAACCTAACCTAACCTAACCTAACCTAACCTAACCTAACCTAACCTAACCTAACCTAACCTAACCTAACCTAACCTAACCTAACCTAACCTAACCTAACCTAACCTAACCTAACCTAACCTAACCTAACCTAACCTAACCTAACCTAACCTAACCTAACCTAACCTAACCTAACCTAACCTAACCTAACCTAACCTAACCTAACCTAACCTAACCTAACCTAACCTAACCTAACCTAACCTAACCTAACCTAACCTAACCTAACCTAACCTAACCTAACCTAACCTAACCTAACCTAACCTAACCTAACCTAACCTAACCTAACCTAACCTAACCTAACCTAACCTAACCTAACCTAACCTAACCTAACCTAACCTAACCTAACCTAACCTAACCTAACCTAACCTAACCTAACCTAACCTAACCTAACCTAACCTAACCTAACCTAACCTAACCTAACCTAACCTAACCTAACCTAACCTAACCTAACCTAACCTAACCTAACCTAACCTAACCTAACCTAACCTAACCTAACCTAACCTAACCTAACCTAACCTAACCTAACCTAACCTAACCTAACCTAACCTAACCTAACCTAACCTAACCTAACCTAACCTAACCTAACCTAACCTAACCTAACCTAACCTAACCTAACCTAACCTAACCTAACCTAACCTAACCTAACCTAACCTAACCTAACCTAACCTAACCTAACCTAACCTAACCTAACCTAACCTAACCTAACCTAACCTAACCTAACCTAACCTAACCTAACCTAACCTAACCTAACCTAACCTAACCTAACCTAACCTAACCTAACCTAACCTAACCTAACCTAACCTAACCTAACCTAACCTAACCTAACCTAACCTAACCTAACCTAACCTAACCTAACCTAACCTAACCTAACCTAACCTAACCTAACCTAACCTAACCTAACCTAACCTAACCTAACCTAACCTAACCTAACCTAACCTAACCTAACCTAACCTAACCTAACCTAACCTAACCTAACCTAACCTAACCTAACCTAACCTAACCTAACCTAACCTAACCTAACCTAACCTAACCTAACCTAACCTAACCTAACCTAACCTAACCTAACCTAACCTAACCTAACCTAACCTAACCTAACCTAACCTAACCTAACCTAACCTAACCTAACCTAACCTAACCTAACCTAACCTAACCTAACCTAACCTAACCTAACCTAACCTAACCTAACCTAACCTAACCTAACCTAACCTAACCTAACCTAACCTAACCTAACCTAACCTAACCTAACCTAACCTAACCTAACCTAACCTAACCTAACCTAACCTAACCTAACCTAACCTAACCTAACCTAACCTAACCTAACCTAACCTAACCTAACCTAACCTAACCTAACCTAACCTAACCTAACCTAACCTAACCTAACCTAACCTAACCTAACCTAACCTAACCTAACCTAACCTAACCTAACCTAACCTAACCTAACCTAACCTAACCTAACCTAACCTAACCTAACCTAACCTAACCTAACCTAACCTAACCTAACCTAACCTAACCTAACCTAACCTAACCTAACCTAACCTAACCTAACCTAACCTAACCTAACCTAACCTAACCTAACCTAACCTAACCTAACCTAACCTAACCTAACCTAACCTAACCTAACCTAACCTAACCTAACCTAACCTAACCTAACCTAACCTAACCTAACCTAACCTAACCTAACCTAACCTAACCTAACCTAACCTAACCTAACCTAACCTAACCTAACCTAACCTAACCTAACCTAACCTAACCTAACCTAACCTAACCTAACCTAACCTAACCTAACCTAACCTAACCTAACCTAACCTAACCTAACCTAACCTAACCTAACCTAACCTAACCTAACCTAACCTAACCTAACCTAACCTAACCTAACCTAACCTAACCTAACCTAACCTAACCTAACCTAACCTAACCTAACCTAACCTAACCTAACCTAACCTAACCTAACCTAACCTAACCTAACCTAACCTAACCTAACCTAACCTAACCTAACCTAACCTAACCTAACCTAACCTAACCTAACCTAACCTAACCTAACCTAACCTAACCTAACCTAACCTAACCTAACCTAACCTAACCTAACCTAACCTAACCTAACCTAACCTAACCTAACCTAACCTAACCTAACCTAACCTAACCTAACCTAACCTAACCTAACCTAACCTAACCTAACCTAACCTAACCTAACCTAACCTAACCTAACCTAACCTAACCTAACCTAACCTAACCTAACCTAACCTAACCTAACCTAACCTAACCTAACCTAACCTAACCTAACCTAACCTAACCTAACCTAACCTAACCTAACCTAACCTAACCTAACCTAACCTAACCTAACCTAACCTAACCTAACCTAACCTAACCTAACCTAACCTAACCTAACCTAACCTAACCTAACCTAACCTAACCTAACCTAACCTAACCTAACCTAACCTAACCTAACCTAACCTAACCTAACCTAACCTAACCTAACCTAACCTAACCTAACCTAACCTAACCTAACCTAACCTAACCTAACCTAACCTAACCTAACCTAACCTAACCTAACCTAACCTAACCTAACCTAACCTAACCTAACCTAACCTAACCTAACCTAACCTAACCTAACCTAACCTAACCTAACCTAACCTAACCTAACCTAACCTAACCTAACCTAACCTAACCTAACCTAACCTAACCTAACCTAACCTAACCTAACCTAACCTAACCTAACCTAACCTAACCTAACCTAACCTAACCTAACCTAACCTAACCTAACCTAACCTAACCTAACCTAACCTAACCTAACCTAACCTAACCTAACCTAACCTAACCTAACCTAACCTAACCTAACCTAACCTAACCTAACCTAACCTAACCTAACCTAACCTAACCTAACCTAACCTAACCTAACCTAACCTAACCTAACCTAACCTAACCTAACCTAACCTAACCTAACCTAACCTAACCTAACCTAACCTAACCTAACCTAACCTAACCTAACCTAACCTAACCTAACCTAACCTAACCTAACCTAACCTAACCTAACCTAACCTAACCTAACCTAACCTAACCTAACCTAACCTAACCTAACCTAACCTAACCTAACCTAACCTAACCTAACCTAACCTAACCTAACCTAACCTAACCTAACCTAACCTAACCTAACCTAACCTAACCTAACCTAACCTAACCTAACCTAACCTAACCTAACCTAACCTAACCTAACCTAACCTAACCTAACCTAACCTAACCTAACCTAACCTAACCTAACCTAACCTAACCTAACCTAACCTAACCTAACCTAACCTAACCTAACCTAACCTAACCTAACCTAACCTAACCTAACCTAACCTAACCTAACCTAACCTAACCTAACCTAACCTAACCTAACCTAACCTAACCTAACCTAACCTAACCTAACCTAACCTAACCTAACCTAACCTAACCTAACCTAACCTAACCTAACCTAACCTAACCTAACCTAACCTAACCTAACCTAACCTAACCTAACCTAACCTAACCTAACCTAACCTAACCTAACCTAACCTAACCTAACCTAACCTAACCTAACCTAACCTAACCTAACCTAACCTAACCTAACCTAACCTAACCTAACCTAACCTAACCTAACCTAACCTAACCTAACCTAACCTAACCTAACCTAACCTAACCTAACCTAACCTAACCTAACCTAACCTAACCTAACCTAACCTAACCTAACCTAACCTAACCTAACCTAACCTAACCTAACCTAACCTAACCTAACCTAACCTAACCTAACCTAACCTAACCTAACCTAACCTAACCTAACCTAACCTAACCTAACCTAACCTAACCTAACCTAACCTAACCTAACCTAACCTAACCTAACCTAACCTAACCTAACCTAACCTAACCTAACCTAACCTAACCTAACCTAACCTAACCTAACCTAACCTAACCTAACCTAACCTAACCTAACCTAACCTAACCTAACCTAACCTAACCTAACCTAACCTAACCTAACCTAACCTAACCTAACCTAACCTAACCTAACCTAACCTAACCTAACCTAACCTAACCTAACCTAACCTAACCTAACCTAACCTAACCTAACCTAACCTAACCTAACCTAACCTAACCTAACCTAACCTAACCTAACCTAACCTAACCTAACCTAACCTAACCTAACCTAACCTAACCTAACCTAACCTAACCTAACCTAACCTAACCTAACCTAACCTAACCTAACCTAACCTAACCTAACCTAACCTAACCTAACCTAACCTAACCTAACCTAACCTAACCTAACCTAACCTAACCTAACCTAACCTAACCTAACCTAACCTAACCTAACCTAACCTAACCTAACCTAACCTAACCTAACCTAACCTAACCTAACCTAACCTAACCTAACCTAACCTAACCTAACCTAACCTAACCTAACCTAACCTAACCTAACCTAACCTAACCTAACCTAACCTAACCTAACCTAACCTAACCTAACCTAACCTAACCTAACCTAACCTAACCTAACCTAACCTAACCTAACCTAACCTAACCTAACCTAACCTAACCTAACCTAACCTAACCTAACCTAACCTAACCTAACCTAACCTAACCTAACCTAACCTAACCTAACCTAACCTAACCTAACCTAACCTAACCTAACCTAACCTAACCTAACCTAACCTAACCTAACCTAACCTAACCTAACCTAACCTAACCGTCTCACGGCGCCCCCCGCCGCGATCGGATCAGTTTTGGCTTGCTCCGCGCAGGGAAAATCGTAAAAATAGTGTTTTTCGAATAAAACCATAAGTGTTGCATATCAGTAGAAGCGCGCTGCAAAGACGAAGGTGTCTGTGAAATTTCCATAGTGAAAAGTGAAAAACTGTGGCTAAAAAACGCAAAAAACTGTGCGGAAAAAACTTCAAAGCCCGACGCTGCCTGATTTGGTGCGGGCACTTAAAAATCCGAGACTGCAGCAAGGTGCGCGTGGACCAGACCTATCTCCAGACACCCCACTCGGGGTAATCCGACCAGGGGTGCCGGAGATAGAGGCGAAAACCTTCAGCCGCGAGGAGCGAAGTCGGTGTTCCCGAGGGTTCGCACGGGACCCGAGGCCGTCATCCGGAAGCGACACGGACGAGGAGCCGGGAGGCGTAAAAACAACGTGAAGATACAGTGTGGAGGACCGCAAAAAAGCAGTTAGGAAGATTTCCATTTTTTAAAAAATCTTTTCCCGGGAAACCGGGAAAGATCAAAAGTTTTTAATAGACTCTAAAAATTAGGCTGCCTTAGCTTTACTTAGATTTTAAATTTTATAGTTCTAGCATTAATAGTTGTAAAGATATCCGAGTTTTAAATTTCAAAAAATCAGGGGGTGGATAAATACCACCCCAATATCTACTTAAAGTGTTTATATATAAACGTTAAGGGTATTGCTGCACGAATAATCCCATTTTTAAATTTTATTGTACATACTAGTTCTAAAAATCACATTTTTAAGGTAAGCAAAATTTTGAAGATTTTTGCAATCGTACTTTGGGGGTTGAAGGAGGGGAGGTGCACGCCTGGATTTTTGACGGGGTGCAGAGGCGGGGCAGACCCACTCCTGGGCCGATTTTCGGATTTTTAGGTGCAGGGGAAGTTCGAAAGCCACAGTATTTGCGGTCGCGAAACTGTGAACGACCCCCTTTGACGACTCCTCAAAGGCGAACCCCTAAACCGAGGAATCCGGGACGCGGGTCGGGAGAAAGGGGAAATCCCCCCGCATCTGCAGACACGTCAAGGGTCCACGCGTCTCAGATAGAACCGATGATATTGACCCCCAAAGTCGAGGAACCGCTGATAGAAAACTGAAAAATTAACATTGTAATATAAAAATTCTAGACATCGGGCCGCTACCCACAGTACCAAAAAGTAAAAACGGAAAAAATTTTTTATACAATAATATTAATTGGAAATTTGGATTGATTGGATTGACAACCCATTAAAGCGCCAACTAGCACGGGAACATAAATCTGGAAAAAACTTTTTTGGAAATATTTAGGAAATTTCACCTACCGGGAACCGAACCCGGTACCCAAAAATTGTGTATCTCCGAAACTAGAGGAGCTAGGCCAATTTGGACCTCAAATTTGGCCTGTGTAGTGTCGTTAGACACGACACTAAGGTGAAAACCGCTACCGAGGTATCGATCCCCCCCCCCTATTTTCCTTTTTCCTGAACTTTCCTTTTCCACATCCTTTGGAGGGCCATATCTCGGGAACGAGAGGAGTTAGAGCCGATCCGACTTCGGAATCAGCCTCTGTGGCTAAAGTCGCGCAGGAGAAACCCTCTCCCCCCTGTTTGGACCCCCACCCCCACCCCCCCTCCCCCACTCCTCACATACCAAACCTGATGCCTCGGTAAGTACGGACTATAGATCAAAATTACGCTACAGATTTATGTTCCTAAAGCTTGACCGACACTAAATTTGGTCAAGACCGAGCTGTATTTTAAAATTTTAATTATTTTATTTTAAATTTGAAATTTACATATTAGATCTTTGTTCTTACCCTTTTGTTTGACACCAATACAGACTGGCCAAGGTCAAGACCGAGTCGCGGTCAAGCCCGAGTTGCATTTGGTTTTTGTTTTAAATAAAAAATTTTCTTTTTAATTTTAAGATCCTTAAAAATTGTAGGTATACTTCTAGGTTTATTGACCTAAGATAACCTGACTCGGACTAGTTCAAGCGGTCAAGTCCGAACTGTATCTAACTTAAATTTATTTAATTTTATAATTGTTTTGACTTTGTTTTATACTTTTAAATTTAGTTTATATTTTATCAGACCAGGGGTGATTAGACCACCCAAACACATTATTAAGTAGACAATAGCCTTTATTGAGGCCAAACGTGTACTTTGGTTTTAATTAACCAAATTTGTTAGTTTTAGTTTATAACTTTAGTTTTTATCTATAAACTGTAATTAGTTATAAGGATTAATTAGGTTTATTATTAGTGTTATTGTATTTATACCGACACAGACCCCCCTTTACAGGGTCTTACACAACACCACACCCCCCTTTACAGGGTCAAATATTTACACACTGACAACTTTCCCCGACACGCAAAAATGCACCGTACACCTACGTCCTCTGGCGCTGCCAGGAAGCCCACCACTCCCAGCCCCGCTCCCACAACCGCAGTAGTGCAGGACGCTGCTGCTACGTTCATCAGAAGACCACAGGCTAAACGGAGATCACTCGACAACATGGACCTCTATAAAAAGCAGCTACAGAACTACGCTGAATTGTCGAGTGATCAGCTCCTCCAGGGAATAATGCGGACCTTCGAGGATATCCCCTCGAAGGTACATGACTACCCTCAAATGAGGAGGGACATCAAGACTTTCCTGGAGGTGCAATCCGATAAAGGTATCAGAGCCATCTTTGAACTCAGCAGGCGTATCCAAGAATACGAACTAGAGGTCCCTAAAACAAAGACGCCTGCAAGAGCCCCGTCGTCGGAGGGGCATGATGACGTCCTGAGGAGGCTGGGAGAGATGGAGACGGCGCTGACGGAGCGGTTGGGCGAGTTGGAGCGGGGCCTGAAAGCGGATCTAGCCGGAATGGAAGACCAAAACGACGAGCGAAGCGTCGAAATCATCAACAAGATCGTCGACAGGATCGACGAGGATAGGGCTACCGCAGACAAAACGACCGAGGAGGTCGGCGGTCGGCACTATGCCCTCATCAAAGACCTTGTCGGCGGTGTTGCTGGGGATATTGCCGCGGCAAAGGAGCAGCTGGTCGAGGTCGCCGAGAGGCTGACGTCCGGGGCAGGCCTGGCTCCATCTCCCAAGACGTACGCCAGCGTCGCCGCAGCAGCCAAGCCCGTCCACCGCCCTGCACTCCACTCAATGGCGGTCACCCTCGAAGGCGGTCAGGAGACCGCCGACGAGGTGCTCGCCAGGGTGAGGAGGGTTGTCAACGCGAGAGGCACGGGCCTGAAAATTAGTAAGGTCCGAAAAGCAAAAAACCAAACGGTGATACTGGGCTGCGACTCAAGAGAGGAAAGTGAGAGAGTGCGGGAGAAAATAGAGAGCAGCGGGACCGGGTTAAAAGTGGCGCCCATGAAGAATAAAAACCCCCTCGTTGTCCTTAAAGACGTATACACAGACAGCGAGGACGAGGACATTATCATGGCACTACACACCCAGAATAAAGAGATTTTCGAGGGCCTACCCGAGGAGGATAAGGAAATAGCCATAAAATACAAGAAACGGACAAGAAATCCCAACACCGCACATATAATCCTCCAAGTGAGGCCAAAGATATGGCAGAGAATGACGGAGACTGGAGCCCTCTATCTGGACCTTCAAAGGGTCAGAGTCGAGGACCAGTCTCCACTCATACAGTGCACAAAATGCCTAGCATTCGGGCATGGTCGGAAATTCTGCACCGAGAGCGTGGACAGATGTAGTCACTGTGGAGGACCGCATCTGCGCGAGAAATGCGCAGACAAAATCGCAGGAAATGAACCACAGTGCTGCAACTGCTCACGCTCCGGGTTGCGAAGGACCGACCATAATGCGTTCAACGCGGACTGCCCGGAGCGCCGAAAATGGGACTATCTGGCTCGGGCAAACACGGCTTATACGTAAAACACGCAGGGACCACAACACAAAAACACACAGTCATAAACACAAAACATATCACAACACAACAACAGATATATGGAATGTATACTAAGTATACACGAAAATATGTGCATAAAAAACAACCACACGAACAACAACAATTAACCCCCAGCATAAGAAACAGACAATAAATATATATAATGGGTATATATATATTATTGGCTAAATACATAACACGCATAACATACTAGGAAAGATAAAAACAATAACACAAATCACCAATCCTTCAGAACACACAATTATACACAAATAAAAATACCTACTGTCATAAATAAGACAATAAAATGTAAGACATATAAACGTAAAAGAAATGGACAATAAATATATATAGATGAATATATATATTATTGCCTAAAATAAAACATGTATAAAAATGTACAAAAAGATAAAACCAAACACAACTCATCAACCCTGCTGCATGCACGTATATATATATAAATAAAAGTACTTGTTGTTACATCCAAAAAACAGAATTAAAAATAGAAATGTAAGAATGTTTATATATAAGGCAATAAGTTAAAGTATGTATAGATATAAGAATTACAGATGTTATAGTGCTAAGAAACAAAAAACTACAATAGTAATGCATAAACATCATTGTATTTTATATTATAAGCTTTTATACAAAAGCGTGAATATATAAGAATAAATAACTAAGCTCAAGCGAGCAAGCATAAACACATAAGCATAAAAACATAAGCATATATATATAAGTTTAAATACATAAGCATAAATAAATAAGCTCAAATATGTAAACACAAGCCCTGAGCAGAGATAGGCCTATATGGATGATTGTATGTAATAAGAACATAATATAGTATACATGTGTAAGAAATAGATATAAGAAAGCAATGTTAATAAAAATATCATGTCTAATTAAATATCCCTAAATAAAGAAAATAGAATAATAGAATAGATAGAATAGCGGGAGTCCCACCCGACAAAGTATGAAAGTATGTATGAAAGAAAGATCCGGTATGAAGAATGAAAGTGCGAGAGGAATACATGAGAGAA
>OW964569.2:41159479-41164479 GCA_943138885.2 Tholera decimalis | reverse complement strand
AAGAAAAAAGGAAAAAAAAAAAAAAAAAAATTTTTTTTTTTTTTTTTTTTTTTTTTTTTCCCTTTTCTTTTACTACGCGTTCTTACAAAGCCGATAACACATTTTTCTTTTACTACGCGTTCTTACAAAGCCGATAACACATGAGCCAATGGCTGCACCAGGCCACTCACGCGCCGACTCCCTGACTCTGTCGGACGAGGAGGGGCTAAATAACTGCGACTACTTATCTGCCGATGAAACTCCCGCCACCCAAACTGCCTCTTTTGACTTCCACAAATTTATAAACCATAAAATTGAAGCTGCGCGACAGCTTCTCACCACCGGGAAAAGTTTGAGCAGAGAAAATAAAAACAAAATCATTGCTGTATTCGACGAAATTATCAATATCAGCAACCACACCGCCTCCACTCAAACCGAACCACTCCGCTACGACACACAAAATTCCCAGAACACCCTTAACTTAACTGACCTAAAAAACTCCATCATCTCCGATCTCACTGGGGTAATCAAAACTGAGATTACCTCCCTTCAAAAATCAATTAATACCTCTCAACCTCAATCTCGCATCAGCTACGCAGCTGCTGCTGCCGCCACTTCGGCCGGCCGCGCACCTGCACCGGTTCTTCCCCCCCCCATCCCTGTCTCCAAACCGGCCTTAATCCTCTCTCCGAACAACGAAAAATCTACTGCGAAAGACACGCTACAGATATTCAGGACCAGTGTATCCTTCAAAGACACCAAATTCTCTCCCGCCGACGTTAGATTCGTCTCAAACAGCAAAGTCAGAGTCGAATTTGACAGTGTGGAGCACAGGGATATAACCCTCAACAAAGTTAAACAGGCCAAGTGCAGCCTAACGGCTGAACCGTGCAGGAAACTCAAACCCATGATCATACTCAAAGGGGTGTCAAATACTATCCCCTGCGAGCAACTAGCCGAAATAATAACTACCCAAAACACCTTCAATACCCCCATTTCACCTGGCGACTTGAACTTTAGATTCAGGCGTTCAAACAAAAACAACCAACTTTATAACGCAGTCTTTCTGGTTGCCCCCCCTCTGTGGAGAGAGATCATAAAAACCGGCAAGGTCAACATCGACCACCAGCGTGTGCACGTGGAGGAACACGTGCCTCTGCTACAGTGTTACACCTGCATGCAGTTCGGGCACACTAGAAAGAACTGCACTTCACTAACCCCTGTGTGCTCCCACTGCTCATCAATCACTCACCAATACAAAGACTGCCCCGTAAAAAAGGACACATCGATTGTTGACTGCTATAACTGCATTCAGCACAATAAACAGTTCAACTGGGGGCTTGAAACAAACCACAGCGCCACATCTAACACTTGCCACAGGGTCATACACATGACCAAGAAGTTACAGGAAAGAATCGACTATGGACCGCAGACAGCCTCGCACGTTTAGCTGTACTCAGATCAACCTTGGCAGGGGCAGAAATGCCACCCAGGAACTCAAAGTACATACCTCCAATGCTGACACCGACTTTGTATTCATAACCGAGCCTTACATTGGCGCAAATAAGACTATGGGAGCATTCCCTGGATATACAACTTTTCAATTCCCTCAAAAATCTACCACCAAGGCAGCTATCCTTGTCAGGGAAAACCTGATCAGCGTAATTGGTTTCACCGAATCCTCCCACCCCAACCTTTCCATTATCAAAATAAATAGCGCGGGACAACGAAACATCTACATGGTCTCAATATATGTGGAACCTCGCGAGGACAACAGTAACGTTCTTCAACGTCTTGCTGTTTTCCTTGAGAGGACGGCTGGCTCTACCCATATAATATGCGGCGATTTCAATGGTTGGCATACCCTCTGGGGTTCAACCATCAATAATAGAAGGGGAAACAAAGTCGCTGACCTCATCTTGCAACACAATCTACACATCTGCAACAAGGGAACCAAACCTACCTTCTCCACCACAACCCATAACCAACTACGAACGTCCATCATTGATGTCACTCTTGTCAGTGACCCTGACAACTGTACTGTCACTGACTGGAGGGTGAATGGAGACATATGCCCCTCAACTGAACACAGTGCCATCGAATTCCAAGTTGCCTTCGGGAGAATTCCCCTCACTCGCAATATAAAAATGACCACCTTCAGATACAACACTAACACGGTTCGATGGGACGTGGTCGGGGACAAATTTAAGAATGAAATCCGGAAAAACCTGGACATGCAAACACCAATCTCTCACCTGACAGCGTCCGGCCTCGACAAATTTGTTGACCAACTCACGGCATCCATCCAGGGTGCCTGTGATAGCGTACTTCCTCGCAGCTCCGGATACCCCCACAAGCCCCCTTGGTGGAATAAAAAATTAGATGCTCTCAAGGCCAACGTTCTTCATATACACCACCTCATGCTAAACCGCAAACGTCGCAAAAGACCCATCGATGACTTAATCGGTGATAACAACAGACTTCGAAAGGAGTACGGTGAGGCTATTCGCTCCACTTCCTCTGAGCACTTCCGAGAGTTTTGTAACCGCCAAACAAAAGAAGACGTCTACTCGGTCACTAACAGACTAATCAAAACCAATCCTCTCAGACAGCCACCCGCTACATTGAGACTCGAGGATGGAACATACACTACTGACTCGCGGGATACCGCACGCGCCCTACTTGATCAATTCTATCCGGAGGATGACACTTCCGACGACACTCCCTCCCAACAACACCTTAGATCCCTCATGAGTTCACCCACGGACACCCACAACGAACCCCCTTTCACCCACACTGAAATTATTAACTGCCTAAAACAGATGAACCACAAAAGAGCCCCTGGACCGGACCACCTAACCGCAGACATATGTCTACAATTCGCCATAAATTTCCCTGTAATCATCACCGACTTAATGAACAGATGCCTTGCCCTAAATCATTTTCCTGAGGTCTGGAAGGTGGCACTAGTCAAGGTTATCCCGAAACCGGGGAAATCTGATTACTCATCCAGCTCTTCGTTTAGACCCATCGGCCTCATTAACGTTCTCGGAAAATTACTGGAAAAACTAACCATAAATCGACTCACTCACCACCTAACCGTATCCTCTGCCTCGTCAAATCTTCAATTTGGCTTTAAAAAATCCACTTCCACCTTCCAGGCTATCGAAAGCGCCCTTCGGGTTGTCAGGGATGCCAAAACAAACGGGGAAAACGTTGTGGCGGTGTCCCTGGACATCAGGGCCGCCTTCGACTATGCGTGGTGGCCGGCCATTTTTCAGCGACTCCGGGTCACAAATTGTCCGGCCAACATCTATAATTTACTCCTTGACTATGTCTCTAACCGTAAGGTGTGTCTGAGATTCGCTGACTGTCAGGTGGATAAGTCCATGACCAGAGGCTGCGTGCAGGGCTCGGTTTGCGGACCTACCTTGTGGAACGCGATTCTGGATGGACTCCTGGCTATGGATTTGCCACCTGGCTGCCACCTCCAGGCCTTCGCTGATGATGTTCTACTCATAACCCATGCCAAAGACATCTCGGAACTGGAAAAATTAACAAACACAACTCTATCAAAAATCATGACATGGGGTGAGTCCGTCAAGCTCTCTTTTGGGCCGGAAAAAACGCAAGCTATGGGGTTCACAAATAAATCCACTAAATGCGACATCAAAATAAATAACCAAAGTATCACATTCGTGAATTCATTCAAATACCTCGGTATTATTATTGATCGGAAGCTGCGGTTCACACAGCATGTGGCTTACGTCATAGAGAAATCTAAGAAACTCCTCAATAAACTCACCATCTTTGTTAGACCAACCTGGGGCGTCCACTCTGAGAATATCCGAATAATCTATCGGCAAGTCATAGAACCCATAATTTATTACGCCGCAAGTGCGTGGTCTGGCGCACTGCAGTATTCCCACATTAACAAGAAACTTTTATCGTTACAAAGACTTTTCGCTTTAAAGATAATCCAAGGGTTTCGCACCGTCAATACCCCCACAGCAATCTCCCTAGCAAACCTCACCCCTCTTCCAGCCAAAATACTCGCTATAGCGGATTGCGAACGAACCAAACTAAACGGCTACTCCTCATTCCTTCCCACTGACATCCAACTGGAAAACCCCACCCCTCCAACTGAGTTCCTTCATCCTTCTCTTAGGAACGGAATTAAATTCTCTGAATGCCAAACCCTTGATGATGTTGATGCTAAGTGTTCCCCTGAAACTGTTCAAATATACACTGACGGTAGCAAGCACAATGATAGGGTGGGTGCTGCCCTAGTAATCCTCAGAAATAACAATGTTATCCACACAAAAAAGCTGAAACTTCACGACTGCTGCTCTGTTTTCCAGGCCGAATTATGCGCAATTTTACACGGCTGCGAGTGGATTCTCCAAAACAACACCCCATCCTCTACCATCCTTTCAGACTGTAAGTCCGCCCTTACGGAACTGTCGAACCCCTTTAGCTCAAATCACTTCGCTGTTCAAATTCATAACCTCCTTTTGGACGCGGAGACTGCTGGCCTTAACATAACATTCGCCTGGGTCAAATCACATGTTGGCATACCAGGAAATGAGCTAGCCGACTCCGCTGCCAAAACCGCTGCTAACCTTCATCGTTCCTATGACTACTCCTCTATCCCAATTAGTTACATAAAATACAGGAATCATCTCCTTTGCCGTCAGGCATCTTCGGATTTATATGAAAAAACCACCTACATTAAAACCCTTATACCCACCTATGAGCATCTCGAAGCCTACCTAGCCGAAGTCAAGCCAAATTTCGCCATCACCCAATACCTTTCCAATCATGGCTATCACAAATCTTATCTCCATCGATTCCATATTGCAGCGGATAACCTGTGTCCGTGCGACGATATAACCATACAGACCTGGCAACACCTGTTGCAGGACTGCCCTCGCTTTTCTTCCACACGAAATGACCATCTGACAGTGACAAACCATTCTAACCCATACGAATTGTCTCGGGTAATAAAGAGCCCAGAGGCA